>JAWUZG010001122.1:0-39556 GCA_036785705.1 Acanthornis magna
CAATCCCTCCCAGTGCTCTCCCAGTCCTCCCAGTCCTTCCAATCTCCTCCCATTCCCTCCCATTCCCACCCAGTGCCTCCCAGTCCGTCCCAGTAACCACAGTTCCCCCCCAGTAACTCCCATAGAGCTCTTTGCAGTGTTCCCAGTGCTCTCCCAGTCCATCCCAAGTCCCTCCCAGTAACCCCAGTTCCCCCTCGGTATTTCCTGTAGAGCTTGTCCTAGTCCCTTCCAGTGCTCCCAGTGCCCTCCAGTCCTTCCCAGTGCCCTCCCAGTGCTCTCCCAGTCCCTCCCAGTCTTTCCCGATCTTCTCCCATTCCTTCCCATTCCCATCCAGTGCTTCCCAGTCTGTCCCAGTAACCACAGTTCCCCCCAGTACCCCCCACAGAGCTCCTTGTCATTCCTCCCAGTCCCTCCCAGTCTATCCCAGTCCTCCCCAATCCCTTCCCATTCCCTCCCAGTCCCTCCCAGTCCCTCCCAGTAACCACAGTTCCCCCCCAGTAACTCCCATAGAGCTCTTTACAGTGTTCCCAGTGCTCTCCCAGTCCATTCCCAGTCCCCCCAATCTCTGCCCAGTCCATTCCCAGTCCATTCCCAGTCCATCCCAGTCCCTCCCAGTCCATCCCAGTCTCTCCCAGTAACCCCAGTTTCCCGCAGGTGCACCTGGTGGGCATCGACATCTTCACGGGCAAGAAGTACGAGGACATCTGTCCCTCCACCCACAACATGGACGTGCCCAACATCAAACGCAACGACTTCCAGGTGAGTCTGACACACCTGGCACAGGTAGATACACCTGGGGACACACCTGGGACAGGTAACACACTTGGGGACATCTGTTCCTCCACCCGCAACATGGGCGTGCCCAACATCAAACGCGACTTCCAGGTGAGCTCAGCTGGCCAGGTGACACACCTGGGGACATATCTGGGGATAGGGGACACACCTGGGGACAGGTAACACACCTGGGGACACACCTGGGGACATCTGTCCCTCCACCCACAACATGGACGTGCCCAACATCAAACGCAACGACTTCCAGGTGAGTCTGACACACCTGGCACAGGTGAGGGACACACCTGGGACAGGTAAATACAGCTGGGGATACACCTGGGGACAGGTGAGGGGATGGGTAACACACCTGAGATAGGTTAACACACCTGGGGACATCTGTGACTCCACCCACAACACGGACATGCCCAACATCAAACGCAACGACTTCCAGGTGAGTCTGACACACCTGGGACAGGTCAATACACCTTGGGATGCACCTGGGGCAGGTAGATACACCTGGGCAGATAACATACCTAGGACAGGTAATGCACCTGGGACAGGTAGATATACTTGGGGACAGGTAGCACACCTGGGGACACACCTGGGGGCACACCTGGGGACATCTGTGTCTCCACCCACAACATGGACGTGCTCAACATCAAGCACAGTGACTTCCAAGTGAGTGACACACGTGGGACAGGTAACACACCTGGGCAGATAACATACCTGGGACAGGTAGCACACCTGGGAACAGGTAAAACCTGGGACACACCTGGGACAGGTGAGGACATACCTGGGACACACCAGGGACAGGTGAGGGACATACCTGGGACAGGTAACACACCTGGGGACAGGTAGCACACCTGGGGACACACCTGGGGACACACCTGAGGACATCTGTGTCTTCACCCACAACATGGACGTGCTCAGCATCAAACACAATGAGTTCCAGGTGAGTGACACACCTGGACAGGTGAGGGACAGGTGACACACTTGGGGACAGGTGAGGGACAGGTAACACCTGGGGACACACCTGGGACAGGTAACACACCTATGACATACGTGGGATAGGTGAGGGACACACCTGGGACAGCTAATAAATACACCTGGGACAGGTAGATACAGCTGGGACAGGTAAATACACTGGGGACAGGTGAGGGACACACCTGGGACAGGTGACAGACACACCCAGGGACACACCTGGGGTAGGTCAATACACCTGGGACAGGTAACATACCTGGGATAGGTAACAGATGCAGCTGGGGAAGGTAAATAGACGTGGGACAGGTAAATGCACTTGGGGACACACCTGGGGATAGGGGACATAACTGGGACACACCTGGGGACAAGTAAATACACCTGGGACAGGTAATAGACACACCTGGCGACAGGGAACATACCTGAGCAGGTGAGCCTGGGTGGGAGGGGTCACAGGTGAGGGTGGGGCCTTTCTAGGTGAGTACACACCTGTCAGGTGAGTGGGCGGGGGCCTCAGGTGAGGTGGGTGGGGTCTTCCCAGGTGATCTGGGCGGGGCCTCAGGTGTGCAGGAACACACCAGGTGAGGGGGAAACCTTCAGGTGAGCCTGGGTGAGGTGAGACCATCAGGTAAGGGTGGGACCCCCAAGTGTGGAGCTGGGAGGATCCCCAAACCCTCACCTGGGCAGGTGAGAGCCCCCAAACCCTCACCTGGGGGGGTCCCAGGACCTGGAACCCAAACTCAGGTGAGCCCAGCCCAGGTGAGGCCCAGCCTAGGTGAGGCTGAGCCAGGTGAGGCTGAGCTCAGGTGAGGCCCAGCCCAGGTGAGGCTGAGCTCAGGTGAGTCTCAGCTCAGGTGAGGCTGAGCCAGGTGAGCCCAGGCCAGGTGAGGCTGAGCTCAGGTGAGTCTCAGCTCAGGTGATGGCTGAGCCAGGTGAGCCTCAGCCCAGGTGAGGCCCAGCCCAGGTTAGGCCCAGCCCCACCTTCAGGAGTCTTGGGCCCCAGGAACCCACCTGAGACCCCTCCCGTGGCTCAGGTGCCCCCAGGTGAGCAGGTGGCAACTCAGGTGTGCCACTGGGGGATCCCTGCACCTCTCCCTGGCCCTGCCTGTCCGTACCTGTCCACACCTGTCCACACCTGTGCGTATCTGTTTGTATTTGTGTGTTTCCATCCATTCCTATTTTTACCTGTCCTTACCTGTTTTCATCCACCCTCGTTCGTGTCTGTATTTGTGTCTATACCTGCCCATACTCGTCCTTACCTGGTTTTGCTGTCCGTACCTGTCTGGTTGTGTCCCTACCTGCCGACACCTGTCTGTACCTGTTTGCATCTGTTTTTACCTGTCAGTACCTGTCCTTACCTGTGCACACCTGTCTTATCTGCCTGTACTCATTCCTACGTGTACGCACGTGTCCTTACCTGTCCTTACCTGTCCACGTTTATCTGTTTGCATCTGTACATGACCGTGCTTACATCGCTGTGTCCTTACCTGTCTTTACCTGTGCGTGTCTTTGTCCATACCTGTTGTTACCTGTTCATACCTGTCCATACCTGTTGTTACCTGTCTGTACCTGTTGTTACCTGTCCATACTCCTTGTTACCTGTCTATATTTGTCCATACCTGTCCATACCTGTTGATACCTGTCCATACCTGTTGTTACCTGTCCATACCTGTCCGTACCTGTTGTTACCTGTCCATACCTGTCCGTACCTGTTGTTACCTGTCCATACTTGTCCACACCTGTGAGTACCTGTTCTTATTTGTCCATACCTGCCCATACCTGTTTTTACTCATCTATACTTACTCTTACATATCCTTACCTGTCCATACCTGTTCTTGCTTGTTTTTACCTGTCCATACCTGTTTTTATGCATCTGTACTTGTTCTTACCTGTTCACAGCTGTTTGTCCGTGCTTGTATTTGTCTATACCTGTCCCTACTTGTTCTTACCTGTCCGTACCTGTTCTTACCTGTCCATACCTGTTCTTACCTGTCCATACCTGTTCTTGCCTCTTTTCACCTGTCCATACCTGTTCTTATGTGTCTGTACATGTTCTTACCTGTTCATAGCTGTTTGTCCTTGTTTGTATTTGTCTATACCTGGCTGTACCTGTTCTTACCTGTCCATACCTGTTTGTTGTTGCTTTTGTCCATATTTGTTCATACCTGTTACTTGTCTACGTCTGTTTTTAACTATCTGCACGTGTTCTTACCTGTCCACACCTGTTTGTCCTTGTTTGTGCTTGTCCATACCTGTCTGTACCTGTTCTTACCTGTCTGCATGTCTGTACATACCTGTAGCTGTTGTTAGCTGTTCTTATCTTTTCTTATTTGGCCTTATCTCTTCTTTTACCTGTTTGTATTAGTCGTTACCTGCCCTTACCTATTCTTACCTGTCCCTGTGTGTTTGTATGTGTCTGCACGTGTTCTTACCTGTCCTTATCTGTTCTTACCTGTCCGTACCTGTCCTTACCTGTTTTTACTTGTCCTTACGTGTCCATACCTGCCTGTACCTGTTTGTCCTTGTTTGAGCCTGTCTGCGTCGTTACCTGTCCTCACCTGTCCACACCTGCCTGATGCCATCCACACCTGTCCTCACCTGTCCACACCTGCCTGATGCCATGTACACCTGTCCTCACCTATCCACCTCTGATTCCATCCACACCTGCCTGATTCCATCCACACCTGTTCTTACCTGTCCACACCTGCCTGATTCCATCCACACCTGTCCTCACCTGTCCACACCTGCCTGATTCCCTCCACACATGTCCTCACCTGTCCACATTGGTCTGATTGCATCCCTACCTGTTCTTACTTGTCCATACCTATTCTCACTTGTCCATACCTGGCCTTACCTGTGCATACCTGGTCTTACCTGTCCATGGCTGGTCTTACCTGTCCATACTGGTGTCACCTGTAGCTCATTGGGGTCGAGGACAGGTACTTGTGTGTGTTATCTCACCTGTCTCGCTCGTCTGTATCCGTCCTTACCTGTCTGTAGTTCATCAGGATCCAGGATAGCTACCTGCATGTGACAGAGATTATTACCTGAACTCACCTGTACCCGTCCTTACCTGTAGCTCAAGATCCAGGATGGGTACCTGCGTGTGTTACCTGTCCATATCTGGTGGTCTCACCTGTGTCTCACCTGTCTCACCTGTATAGCTTAGTGTCTCACCTGTCCATACCCGTCTCACTTGCAGCTCATCGGGATCCAGGATGGGTACCTGTGTGTACCTGTGTGTACCTGACCTGAGGGTCTCACCTATAGGTCTCACCTGTTCATACCTGTGCTTACCTGTAGCTCATCAGGATCCAGGATGGGTACCTGGCTGTGCTGATGTGTTACCTGAGCTCACATGGTCTCACCTGTGTGTCACCTGTCCATTACTTATTGGGATCCAGGATGGGTACCTGCGTGTGTTTCCTGTCCATACCTGAGCTCACCTAGTCTCACCTGTGTGTCACCTGTCCATTGCTCATTGGGATCCAGGATGGTTACCTCCATGTGTTACCTGTTCATACCTGAGCTCACCTGTCTCAAGTGTCCATGGTTGTCCTTACCTGTCTATAGGTCAGGATCCAGGATGGGTACCTGTGTGTATTGTTACCTGAGCTCACTTGTCCTTACCTGTTCACAGTTCATTGGGATCCCGGATGGATATCTGCAGGTGTTACCTGTTGATACTTGAGGTTTTCTGTCTCACACGTTCCTACCTGTTCTTACCTGTCCGTAGCTTGTAGAGATCCAGGACAGGCACCTGCGTGTATTACCTGTCTATACCTGAGCTTAGCTGCCTTGCATGTCTACACCTGTCCTTACCTGTCCGTTCTTGTCTTTACCTGTCCATAGCTCATTGGGATTCAGGATGCACACCTGTGTGTACTGAGCTCACCTGTCCCACCTGTTTCAGTTGTCCTTACCTGTCCGTAGCTCATCGGGATCCAGGACGGATATCTTTGTGTGTCACTCGTCCATACCTGGTCTCACCTGTGGGTCTTACCTGTTCATATGTGTGTCTCACCTGTACAGCTCATTGGGATCTAGGACGAGTATTTGTGTGTGTTCCTGGGTTACCTGAGCTTACCTGTCTCACCTGTCTGTATCTGCAGCTCATGGGGATCCAGGACGGGTACCTGTGTGTGTTACCTGTCCATAAGTGAGGGTCTCACCTGTCCATACCTGAGGGTTTCACCTGTCCATACCTGTATCTTACTTGTCCATAGCCTATTGGGATCCAGGACCTGTGTGTGTTACCTGTCCATACCTGGTCTCACCTGTACCTCACCTGTCTCACCTGTACAGCTCATTGGCATCCAGGACGGGTACCTGTGTGTGTTACCTGTCCATACCTGAGCTCACCTGTACCTGTTTACCTGTGCTTACCTGTACAGCTCATTGGGATCCAGGATGGGTGCCTGTGTGTGTTCATGGGTTACCTGAGCTCACCTGTACCTGTGTCAGCTGTGTCACCTGTACAGCTCATTGGGATTCAGGACGGGTACCTGTGTGTGTTACCTGTCCATACCTGAGCTCACCTGTACCTGTCTCACCTGTACAGCTCATCGGGATCCAGGACGGGTACCTGTGTGTGTTCATGGGCTACCTGAGGGTCTCACCTGTGTCTCACCTGTCTCACCTGTACAGCTCATCGGGATCCAGGACGGGTACCTGTGTGTGTTACCTGTCCATACCTGAGCTCACCTGTACCTGTCTCACCTGTACAGCTCATCGGGATCCAGGACGGGTACCTGTCGCTGCTCCAGGACAGTGGGGAGGTGCGGGAGGACCTGAGGCTGCCGGAGGGAGAGCTGGGCCGGGAGATCGAGCAGAAATACGACTGCGGGGAGGAGATCCTGGTACTGGGAGGGACTGGGATGGAACTGGGAGGGACTGGGATGGACTGGGATGGACTGGGATGGGGTTATGGGGCACTGGGATGGACTGGGATGGGACTGGGATAAAGTGGGGGGGAGAGCTGGACCGGGAGATCGAGCAGAAATACAGCTGCGGGGAGGAGATCCTGGTACTGGGAGGGACTGGGATGGACTGGGAGGGACTGGGATGGACTGGGAGGGATTGGGATGGCATTATGAGGCACTGGGATGGACTGGAAGGCACTGGGAGGGGACTGGAATGGGACTGGGAGGGACTGGGATGGGGTTAGGGGGCACTGGGATGTGGTTATGGAGGAGTGGGAGGGAACTGGGGGACACTGGGAGTGACTGGGATGAGCTGGGAGGGCACTGGGATGGACACTGGGAGTGACTGGGATGAGCTGGGAGGGCACTGGGATGGACTGGGAGGGACTGGGATGGACTGGGAGGAAGTGGAAAGGGACTGGGAGTGATTGCGAGGCAATGGGAGGGCACTGTGAGTGACTGGGAGGCACTGGACTGAACTGGGAGGGCACTGGCATGAACTGGAAGTGACTGGAAGGGCATTGGGATGAACTGGGAGGGCACTGGGGTGGACCGGGATGGGGTTATTGGGCACTTGGATGAAGTGGGAGGTCACTGGGATGAACTGGGAGAGGACTGGGATGAACTGGGAGGGCACTGGGAGTGACTTGGGTGAACTGGGAGAGGACTGGGATGAACTGGGAGGCACTGGGAGGGCACTGGGATGAACTGGGAGGGCACTGGGATGAACTGGGAGAGGACTGGGCTGAACTGGGAGGGCACTGGGATGAACTGGGAGGTCACTGGGCTGAACTGGGAGGGGACTGGGAGGGCACTGGGATGAACTGGGAGGCACTGGGCTGAACTGGGCTGTCCCTGCCCCGCCCCCGCAGATCACGGTGCTGTCGGCGATGACCGAGGAAGCCGCTGTCGCGATCAAAGCCATGGCCAAATAGGGCAGGTGGGCGGGGCTTGCGCCAAATAAGGGAAAAGGGGCGGGGCAGGGACCAAATAAGGCAAAAGGGGCGGGGCTAGAGCCGAATAGGGCAGGTGGGCGGGGCTGGCGCCAAATAAGGGGAAAGGCATGAGGCTGGGACCCAATAAGGAAAGAGAGGTGGGGCATTGCCCAAATAAGGGAAAAGGGGTGGGGACATGGCCAAATAAGGGAAAAGGGGGTGGGGTTACAGCCAAATAAGGAAAATGGGGCGGGGCCATGTCCAAATATGGCAAACCGAGGGGCCTGGGGGATTCAGTGGGGGTGGGGGGTCCCTGTTTTGGGTCTGGGGTCCCGCCCGGGGTCCCAGTTTGGGTCTGGGGTCCCACTCGGGGTCCTGTTTTGGGTCTGGGGTCCCAATTTGGGTCTGGGGTTTCATTTCGGGGTCCCATTTTGGGTCTTGGGTCCCGCCCGGGGTCCCCAGTTTGGGTCTGGGGTTTCATTTCGGGGTCCCAATTTGGGTCTGGGGTCCCGCCCAGGGTCCCAGTTTGGGTCTGGGGTCCCACTCGGGGTCCTGTTTTGGGTCTGGGGTCCCGTTTTGGGTCTGGGGTCCCGCCCAGGGTCTCCAGTTTGGGTCTGGGGTTTCATTTTGGGGTCCCCATTTTGGGTCTGGGGTCCCATTTTGGGTCTGGGGTTTCTCTCTGGGTCTGGGGTCCCCGTTTTGGGTCTGGGGTCCCGCCCGGGGTCCCAGCCCCTCCCCCTCTCTCTCTCTCTCCCCAGGCCAGCGCCGCCGGGGGCTGGGCCGAGCCCCTCCCCCCAAATCTGCAGCCGCGGGAAGGGGGGGGGAGGGGGAGGGGCGCGGTGGGGGAGGGGCGACCCCGAGGGGGGAGGGGCTCGAGCTCTGGGGGGGCTGGAGCAGCCCCCACCCCCCCCTCCCCCCGAAACCCCCTCCCCAAAATAAACCCCCCCAGCCCCGCGGTGGGGGAGGGGCGGCCCGGGAAAGGGGGGGAGGGGCGGCCCCAGGCCCCGCCCCCTCTCGTTGCTCCTCCCCCTCCCCCTCCAGCCCCGCCCCCTCCTCGCTGGGGCCTCGCCGGATCGGAAATGAAATAAATAAATAATTACAAAAAAAATTAATTAATTAGGAGAGGTTAATTGGGGGGGGGGGGTGACGTCACTGGGGAGGGCTGGGGAGAGTGACCAATGCTGGGGTCAGTTTGGGGAGGGCACAGAGTGACCAATGCTGGGGTCAGTTTGGGGGGTCAGAGTGACCAATGCTGGGGTCAGTTTGGGGCACAGAGTGACCAATGCTGGGGTCAGTTTGGGGTCACAGTGACCAATGCTGGGGTCAGTTTGGGGTCACAGTGACCAATGCTGGGGTCAGTTTGGGGCACAGTGACCAATGCTGGGGTCAGTTTGGGGTCAGAGTGACCAATGCTGGGGTCAGTTTGGGGTCAGAGTGACCAATGCTGGGGTCAGTTTGGGGCACAGAGTGACCAATGCTGGGGTCAGTTTGGGGCACAGTGACCAATGCTGGGGTCAGTTTGGGGTCACAGAGTGACCAATGCTGGGGTCAGTTTGGGGTCAGAGTGACCAATGCTGGGGTCAGTTTGGGGTCACAGTGACCAATGCTGGGGTCAGTTTGGGGCACAGAGTGACCAATGCTGGGGTCAGTTTGGGGTGAGAGTGACCAATGCTGGGGTCAGTTTGGGGGGGGCAGAGTGACCAATGCTGGGGTCAGTTTGGGCACAGAGTGACCAATGCTGGGGTCAGTTTGGGCACAGAGTGACCAATGCTGGGGTCAGTTTGGGTCAGAGTGACCAATGCTGGGGTCAGTTTGGGGCACAGAGTGACCAATGCTGGGGTCAGTTTGGGGTCAGAGTGACCAATGCTGGGGTCAGTTTGGGGTCAGTGACCAATGCTGGGGTCAGTTTGGGGTCAGTGACCAATGCTGGGGTCAGTTTGGGGTCACAGTGACCAATGCTGGGGTCAGTTTGGGGCACAGAGTGACCAATGCTGGGGTCAGTTTGGGGTCAGAGTGACCAATGCTGGGGTCAGTTTGGGGCACAGAGTGACCAATGCTGGGGTCAGTTTGGGGTCACAGTGACCAATGCTGGGGTCAGTTTGGGGTCACAGTGACCAATGCTGGGGTCAGTTTGGGTCAGAGTGACCAATGCTGGGGTCAGTTTGGGTTACACAGTGACCAATGCTGGGGTCAGTTTGGGGTCAGTGACCAATGCTGGGGTCAGTTTGGGGCACAGAGTGACCAATGCTGGGGTCAGTTTGGGGTCACAGTGACCAATGCTGGGGTCAGTTTGGGGTCAGTGACCAATGCTGGGGTCAGTTTGGGGCACAGAGTGACCATTGCTGTGGTCAGTTTGAGGGACTGACCCCATGACAGAGCAATGGACATTGTCCTGGCAGGACTGACCCCATGGTCGAGTGACCATTGCAGCTCTGACTCTGTGAGAGAGTGACCATTGCTGTGGTCACTTGGAGGGACTGACCCCACACTGGAGTGACCAGTGCTATGGTCAGTGTGGGGGGGCAGTTGCTGACCACAGGGCAGAGTGACCTTGCTGCGGTCACTTCGAGCGACTGACCCTCAGGACAGAGTGACCATTGCTGTGGTCACTTAGAGGGCCTGACCCCCAGGACAGAGTGACCATTGTAGGACTGCCGCACACCAGAGTGACCCCTGCAGTGGTCACTTGTCCATTTGTCCTTTTGTCCACTTGTCCATTTGTCCACTTGTCCACTTGTCCACTTGTCCATTTGTCCACTTGTCCATTTGTCCACTTGTCCATTTGTCCACTTGTCCTTTTGTCCACTTGTCCATTTGTCCATTTGTCCATTTTTCCACTTGTCCACTTGTCCTTTTGTCCACTTGTCCTTTTGTCCACTTGTCCATTTGTCTACTTGTCCATTTGTCCATTTGTCCACTTGTCCATTTGTCCACTTGTCCACTTGTCCACTTGTCCATTTGTCCATTTTTCCACTTGTCCATTTGTCCACTTGTCCATTTGTCCATTTGTCCATTTTTCCACTTGTCCATTTGTCCACTTGTCCACTTGTCCATTTGTCCACTTGTCCATTTGTCCACTTGTCCACTTGTCCGTTTGTCCACTTGTCCTTTTGTCCACTTGTCCATTTGTCCACTTGTCCATTTGTCCACTTGTCCGTGCCACGCCCTGGCCCCTCCCCCGCCCCGCTGGCAGTGACAGAACCGTGAGAAGATTTTGGATTTTTTTGTAAATTTTATTTCTCCTGATCCTGCTCTGATTCCATCAGTAATTAATCCACTTCTAATTAATTCATTTGCAATTAATGAATTCATTTAATTAGCGCCTCGGGGGGGGAGGGGGAGGGGTCACCGAGTGACCTCCCCCCCCTCCCTTCCCTCAATTCATCAATTTTTGGTTAAAATCCCCTCCCCCAGGGATGGGCGCGGCCTCGCGTGACGTCACCCCGGGGCGGGCGTGGCTTCGCGTGACGTCATCACTTGTGGTAGAAGCGCTGCCCCTGCCCGTGGGGGAGGGGGAAGGGACCGTGCCGGGCCTGGGGGGGGGAGGGGCGGTGTGGGGGAGGGGCGGCGGTGCCTCCCCCCCCTCGGGAGGGGTTGGGGGGTGGGGGAGGGGTCCGGGGGTGGGGGGAGGGGACTCACGTGGGGGGGGGGGCGGCTGCGGGGCGGCGCCGTGGGGGGGGAAGGTCCCGGGGGAGGCGGCGCGGGGGGGGGGCGGGGAAGGGCAGCGCCGGCTGTGGGGGAGGGGAGGGGGTGGGGGAGGGGCACGCGGGGGTGCCCCACCCCCCCAGAACCCCCAAATCCCCGTGCTTTACCCCCAGAATGCCCCTCCCCCGCTTTCCTCTCTGCCCCTCCCCCAGCCTGCCCCTCCCCCACCCGGCCCCGCCCACATCCCCCGCCCCTCCCCCCCCCGCCGCCCCTCCCCCCACCCCTTTGCGCCCCCAAATCCCAATCCCCCTCCCCCACCCCTGCCCCTCCCCCCCAGCTCTGCCGCCCATCCCCCACCCCTGCTGCCCCTCCCCCACCCCACCCCTCCCCCCCTCGGACCTTGGGGTTGCCCTGGATGGGCACCGGAAGTTGGGGGCTGGGCAGGAGGGCGGGGCCAGGGTGCAGCGCCTGGGGGGGGGAGGTGGGGGAGGGGTGAGGGGGGGGGTGACCCCCCCTCGGAACCCCCCCGCCCCTCCCCCACCTTTTGCCCCTCCCCCAATTCCTCATTGTCCCTCCCCCAATTCCTCATCGCCCCTCCCCCAATCCTCTAGGCCCCACCCAATCCCTTCCCCTCCCCCACCCTGGCCCCAGCCCCTCCCCCACCTCGCCTTCCCCCACCCCCAAACTCTTTCCCTGCCCCTCCCCCACCCACCCTGGCCCCTCCCCTCTGCTCAGCCCCTCCCCAACTCCCCAAAACACCCCTCCCCCTCCCCTTTTCCCTCCCCCCCCCATAGCCCCGCCCCCGCTTTTGCCCCTCCCCCTATCCCTTTTCCCTCCCCTCCCCCACCCTTGGCCCCTCCCCCACGCCCCGAGGCCCCGCCCCCCCCGCCGAGGCCCCGCCCCCCCGCCGAGGCCCCGCCCCCCGCCGAGGCCCCGCCCCCCCCGCCGAGGCCCCGCCCCCGCTCACGGGCTCGCTGAACCCTGATTGGCTGTTGGCATGCTCCAGCTGCTTCTGCAGGGGCAGGGACGAGCTGGGGGGGAGGAACCCTGGGGGGAGGGGAGGGCACACCTGAGCGGGGGCGGGGCCAGCCGGGGGCGTGGCCCAGGTGTGCCCCAGGTGTGCTCAGGTGTGCCCCAGGTGTGTACAGGTGTGCTGCACAGGTGTGTCCTTACCTGGCTGCGCAGGTGGGAAGTGGCCGTGCAGGTGTGTACAGGTGTGTACAGGTGTGTTCAGGTATGTACAGGTGTGTACAGGTATGTACAGGTGTGTACAGGTGTGTACAGGTGTGCACAGGTGTTTTTGGGTGTGTCCTTACCTGGCTGCGCAGGTGGGAAGTGGCCGTGCAGGTGTGTACAGGTGTGTTCAGGTATGTACAGGTGTGTACAGGTATGTACATGTATTTACAGGTGTGTACAGGTGTGTGTACATGTATGTACAGGTGTGTTCAGGTATGTACAGGTGTGTACAGGTGTGTACAGGTGTGTTCAGGTATGTACAGGTGTGTACAGGTATGTACATGTATTTACAGGTATGTACAGGTGTGTACAGGTGTGCCCAGGTGTGTTTTTGGGTGTGTCCTTACCTGGCTGCGCAGGTGGGAAGTGGCCGTGCAGGTGTGTACAGGTGTGTACAGGTGTGTTCAGGTATGTACAGGTGTGCACAGGTGTGTTTAGGTATGTACAGGTGTGTTCAGGTGTGTGCAGGTGTGCACAGGTGTGCTGCACAGGTGTGTCCTTACCTGGCTGCGCAGGTGGGAAGTGGCCGTGCAGGTGTGTACAGGTGTGTTCAGGTATGTACAGGTGTGTTCAGGTATGTACAGGTGTGTACAGGTGTGTACAGGTGTGTGCAGGTGTGCACAGGTGTGCTGCACAGGTGTGTCCTTACCTGGCTGCGCAGGTGGGAAGTGGCCGTGCAGGCCGAAGGCGCCCCCTGGTGGCTGCTGGGGCAGGAACGGCAGCGCTGGGAACGCGGCAGGAGCTGCACCAGTAAGGACCAGTAAGGACCAGTAACACCAGTGACCTCCCAGTGACCACCAGTGACACTAGTAATGACCAGTGACTGCCTGCTGACCCCCCAGTGACCTCCCAGTAACCTTCCAGTAACACCAGTGACCACCAGTGACCCCCCGGTGAGCACCCAGTAATGACCAGTCTCCTCCCAGTCCCTCCCAGTGCTCCCAGTTCACTCCCAGTTTCTGCCAATCCCATTCCCAGTCGCTCCCAATCCCATTCCCACTCCCTCCCAGTCCCTCCCAGTTTATCCCACTTTATCCCAGTCCCCTCCCAGTCCCCCCCAGTCCCTCCCAATCCCCCCCAGTCCATTCCAGTCTCTCCCAGTCCCTCCCAGTTTATCCCAATCCCACTCCCAGTCCCTCCCAGTCCCTTCCCAGTTTATCGAAGTCCCTCCCAGTGCTCCCAGTCCCTCCCAATCCCATCCCAGTCCCCCCCAGTCCCTCCCAGTGCTCCCCAATCCCATTCCCACCCCCTCCCAGTCCCTCCCGTCCATCCCAGTCCATCTCAGTTTATCGCAGTCCCCCCAGTCCCTCCCACTTTATCCCAGTCCCTCCCAGTCCCATCCCAGTCCCCCCCAGATTATCCCAGTTTATCCCAGTCCCCCCCAATCCCATCCCAGTCCACTCCCAGTCCCCCCCAGTCCCCCCCAGTTTCTCCCAGTCCCTCCCAGTCCCCTCCCAGTCCCCCCCAGTTTCTCCCAGTCCCTCCCACTTTATCCCAGTCCCTCCCAGTCCCTCCCAGTCCCATCCCAGGCCCCCCCAATCCCCCCCAGTCCATTCCAGTCTCTCCCAGTCCCTCCCAGTTTATCCCAGTCCCTCCCAGTTTATCCCAGTCCCCCCCAGTCCCTCCCAGTCCCTCCCAGTCTCCCCCAATCCCCTCCCAGTCCCCCCCAATCCCCTCCCAGTCCCCCCCAGTTTCTCCCAGTCCCTCCCACTTTATCCCAGTCCCTCCCAGTCCCTCCCAGTCCCCCCCAATCCCCCCCCAGTCCCCCCCAGTCCCCCCCCAGTCCCTCCCAGTCCATCCCAGTCCCCCCCAGTCCCTCCCAGTCCCATCCCAGTCCCCCCCAATCCCCTCCCAGTCCCTCCCAGTCCCCCCCAATCCCCCTCCAGTCCCTCCCAGTCCCTCCCAGTGCCCCCAGTGCTCACGCCGCAGCTGCTGGGCTCCGCCGTAGGCCGGGGGGGGCTGGGCGGGGGGGAAGGGAGGGGGCGGGGCCTGGCTCTGCCCCACGGCGAAGGGGGCGGGGCCAGGCCCCCCCTGCGCCCCCCCGAAGGCCGCGGGGTCTCCCCCGGCCCCGAACGGGGGCTGGGCCCCGAAATGGCGCGGCTGCAACCGAGGGGGAGGGGCGGTTAGGGGGAGGGGTCCCCGAGATCTAGGGGGTCCCAAATTTGGGGAGACAGAAATTTGGGGGGGGTGGGGTGTCTCCAAAATTTGGGGAGGGTCCCTAATTTGGGGAGGGGTCCCGAGATTTGGGGAGGGGTCCCCCGAGATTTGGGGAGGGTCCCTAATTTGGGGAGGGTCCCTAATTTGGGGAGGGGTCCCGAGATTTGGGGAGGGGTCCCCCAATATTTGGGGAGGGGTCCCCGAGATCTAGGGGATCCCAAATTTGGGGAAATTAGAATTTGGGGGGGTGTATCTGAAATTTGGGGAGGGGTCCCCCGAGATTTGGGGAGGGGTCCCCCGAGATTTGGGGGGTCCTGGGATTTGGGGGGACAGGAACTGGGGGGAGGGGTCCCAAATTTGGGGGGTCCCTAATTTGGGGAGGGGTCCCCCAATATTTGGGGAGGAGTCTCCGAGGTCTAGGGGGTCCCAAGTTTGGGGAGACAGGAATTGGGGGGGGTGTATCCGAAATTTGGGGAGGGGTCCCCCGAGATTTGGGGAGGGATCCCCCAAGATCTAGGGGGTCCCAAATTTGGGGGGACAGGAATTAGGGGGGTGTCCTGGAGATCTAAGGGTCCCAAATTTGGGGAGATTAGAATTTGGGGGGGATGTATCCGAAATTTGGGGAAGGGTCCCCCGAGATTTGGGGGGTCCTGGGATTTGTGGGGACAGGAATTGGGGGGAAGGGTCCCAAATCTGGGGGGGTCCCTAATTTGGGGAGGGGTCCCCCAATATTTGGGGAGGAGTCCCCGAGATCTAGGGGGTCCCAAATTTGGGGAGACAGGAATTGGGGGGAGTGGTCCCAAATTTGGGGGGGGGGTCCCTAATTTTAGGGAGGGGTCCCGAGATTTGGGGAAGGATCCCCCAAGATCTAGGGGGTCCCAAATTTGGGGAGACAGGAATTGGGGGGGGGTGTATCCGAGATTTGGGGAGGGGTCCCCCGAGGTTTGGGGAAAGGTCCCCCGAGATTTGGGGGGGTCCTGGGATTTGGGGGGACAGGAATTGGGGGGAGTGGTCCCAAATCTGGGGGGGGTCTCTAATTAGGGGAGGGGTCCCCCAAGATCTAGGGGGTCCCAAATTTGGGGAGATTAGAATTTGGGGGGGTGTATCTGAAATTTGGGGAGGGGTCCCCCGAGATTTGGGGGGTCCTGGGATTTGGGGGGACAGGAACTGGGGGGAGGGGTCCCAAATTTGGGGGGGTCCCTAATTTGGGGAGGGGTCCCCCAATATTTGGGGAGGAGTCTCCCGAGATTTAGGGGGTCCCAAGATTTAAGGGGATAGGAATTGGGGGGGGTGTCCCCAAAATTTCAGGAGGGATCCCCAAAATTTAGGAGGTCCTGGGATTTGGGGGGACAGGAATTGGGGGGAGGGGGTCCCAAATTTGGGGAGGGGTCCCTGAGATTTCTGGGGGGGGGTCGTGGGAATTGGGGGGAGGGGTCAGGGATTTTGGGGGGGGGAGGTCCCGAGATTTTGGGGGAGCAGGAACTGGGGGAGGGGTCAGAAATTTGGGGAGGGGTCCCTGGATTGGGGGGAGGGGGGTGTCAGAAATTTGGGGGGGTGGTCCCAGGGACTGAGAGGAACTCAGAATTTGGGAGGGGGGGGAACCCCAAATTTCAGGGGGAGGGGACCCCAAATTTGGGTGGGGACCCTCCAGATCAACCCCACAGCTCCTCCCCCAAATCTATGGGACCCCCCCCCCCACCCCAAAATCCCTCCCCCCAAGGACCCCCAAATTCCCCCCCGGGGACCCCAAATTCCCCCTGGGGACCCCCAAACCTCCCCCAGCCCCACGGGGACCCCCGGGACCCCCAAAATTCCCCAAATTCCCCAAAATCGCCCCCAGACTCACGCTGATCACGGGGGGGCCGAACATTTGCTTGGCTCTGTCGGCGCCGATGAGCCCCGAGCGCGGCCCCCCGGGCTGCCTGCGGGACCCCCAAAAATCACCCCAAAAACCCCCAAATTAGCCCAAAATCAGCCCCAAAATCAGCCCAAAATCAGCCCAAAAAATGAGCCCAAACAACCCCAAAATCACCCCAAAAAACCCCAAAATTAGCCAAAATCAGCCCAAAATCAGCCCAAAAAATGAGCCAAAAAATGAGCCCAAACAACTCCAAAATCACCCCAAAAAACCTCAAAATTAGCCCAAAAATCAGCCCAAAAATCAGCCCGAAATCACCCCAAAATCAGCCAAAAAAACCCCAAAATCAGCTCAAAATCAGCCGGAAATACCCCAAAATCAGCCCAACATCAGCCCAAAAATCACCCCGAAATCACCCCAAAATCAACCAAAAATCATCCCAAAATCATCGAAAAAATCACCCCAAAAATCACCCAAAAATCAGCCCATAGACCCCCCGGGCTGCCTGCGGAGACGAGACCCCAAAAATCACCCCAAAAAACCCCAAAATCAGCCAAAAAAAATCACCCTGAAATTACCCCAAAATCGCCCCAAAAATCAGCCCAAAAAACCCAAAAATCAGCCAAAAAAACCCCAAAGTCACCCCCAAACCACCCCAGGACCCCCCAAACCTCCCCCAATTTCCCCCCCAGGACCCCCCAAATCTCCCCCAATTTCCCCCCACCCCCCAAATCCTCCCCAAACCTCCTCCAAATCACCCCAGGATGCCCCAGGACCCCCAAACTGACCCCAAATCCCCCCCAAATTCTCCCAAGACCCCCAAATCCCCCCCAGGACCCCCAAATCTCCCCCAATTTCCCCCCCCACCCCCCAAATTTCCCCCCCAGAACCCCCAAATTCCCCAAGACCCCCCAAATTTCCCCACCAGAATCCCCAAATTCCCCAGGACCCCCAAATCTTTCCCTATTTCCCCCCCACACCCCCCAAATGCCCCCCAAATTCCCCCAGGACCCCCCAGTTTCCTCCCCCCATCCCCCAAAATCCCCTCAGGACCCCCCAAATCCCCCCATTTCCCCCCCCCCCCACGACCCCAAATTTCCCCCCCAGAACCCCCCAAATTCCCCCAGGACCCCCAAATTTCCCCTCCAGAACCCCCAAATCCCCCCCAGGACCCCCCAAACCCCCCATTTTACCCCCCAGGACCCCCCAACCCCCCCCCAAATCCCCCAGGACCCTTCAAACTCCCCCAAATTTCCCCAGGACCCCCCAAAATCCCCCAAATCCCCCTCAGGACCCCCAAACACCCCCAGGACCCCCCAAATTTCCCCCCCAGAACCCCCAAATCCCCCCCAGGACCCTTCAAACTCCCCCAAATCCCCCCAGGACCCCCAAATCCCCCCCAAATCCCCCCCCGGACCTCCCAAATTCCCCCCAAATTCCCCCAGGACTCCCCAATTTTCCCCCCCCATCCCCCAAATTCCCCCCAGGACCCCCCAAACCCCCCCCAGAACCCCCAAAATCCCCCTCAGGACCCCCCAAATCCCCCCCAAATCCCCCCCAGGACCCCCAAATCTCCCCCAATTTCCCCCCCCCACCCCCCAAATCCCCCCCAAATCCCCCCCCGGACCCCCAAATCCCCCCCAAATTTCCCCAGGACCCCCCAAATCCCCCACCCACCTGCCATGCCGAGCAGGTGAGCCCCCGGGACCCCCAAGCTCTGGGGGTAAGCAGCCGCGGTCAGCGTGGTCAGGTCACTGCGGGGGAGGGGAGAGAGAGGGGCAGGACCCCCGAAATGAACCCCAAATTATCCCAAAATCAACAAAATTAACCAAATCAGCCCCAAATGGGGGCAGGACCCCCGAAATGAACCCCAAATTATCCCAAAATCAACAAAATTAACCTAATCAGCCCCAAAATGGGGGCAGGACCCCCGAAACCTCCCCAAAATCACCCCAAAATCAGCCCAAAACCTCCCCAAAATCAACAAAATCACCACGAAATTATCCCAAAATTACCCCAAAATGAGGTCAGGACCCCCAAAATTATCCCAAAGTTAACCCAAAATAGGGGCAGGACCCCCAAAACCTCCCCAAAATCAACAAAATCACCCCCAAATAACCCCAAAATTACCCCAAAATGGGGGCAGGACCCCCCAAATGAACCCCAAATTATCCCAAAATCAACAAAATTAACCAAATCAGCCCAAAATGGGGGCAGGACCCCCGAAACCTCCCCAAAATCAACCCAAAGTCAGCCCAAAACCTCCCCAAAATCAACAAAATCAACAAAATCAACCCAAAAACCTCCCCAAAATCAACAAAATCACCCCCAAATTATCCCAAAATTACCCCAAAATGGGGGCAGGACCTCCCAAATTAACCCAAAAATCACCGAAATTATCCCAAAATGGGGTCAGGACCCCCGAAATTAACCCAAAATTATCCCAAAATCAACGAAATCACAACAAAATCAACAAAATCACCCCAAAATTACACCAAAATCAGCCCAAAACCTCCCCAAAATCAACAAAATCACCCCCAAATTATCCCAAAATTACCCCAAAATGGGGGCAGGACTCCCCGAATTAACCCAAAATTATCCCAAAATCAACAAAATTAACCAAATCAGCCCAAAATGGGGGCAGGACCCCCGAACCCTCCCCAAAATCACCCCAAAATCAACAAAATCAACCCCGAAACCTCCCCAAAATCAACCCAAAATCAGCCCAACACCTCCCCAAAATCAACAAAATCAACCCCAAATTATCCCAAAATTACCCCAAAATGGGGTCAGGACCCCCAAAATTAACCCAAAATTATCCCAAAGTTACCCCAAAATGGGGGCAGGACCCCCAAAACCTCCCCAAAATCACCCCAAAGTCAACAAAATCAGCCCAAAATTGGGTCAGGACCCCCAAAATGAATCCAAAATGATCCCAAAATTAACAAAATCAGCCCCAAATGGGGGCAAGACTCCCAAAATGAACCCAAAAATCACCCAAATCACCCCAAGATCAACCCAAAACCTCCCCAAAATCAACAAAATCACCCCCAAATAATCCCAAAATTACCCCAAAATAGGGACAGGACCCCCCAAATTAACCCAAAAATCACCAAAATTATCCCAAAATGGGGTCAGGACCCCCGAAATTAACCCAAAATTATCCCAAAATCAACGAAATCACAACAAAATCAACAAAATCACCCCAAAATTACACCAAAATCAGCCCAAAACCTCCCCAAAATCAACAAAATCACTCCCAAATAATCCCAAAATTACCCCAAAATGGGGGCAGGACTCCCCGAATTAACCCAAAATTATCCCAAAATCAACAAAATTAACCAAATCAGCCCAAAATGGGGGCAGGAACCCCGAAACCTCCCCAAAATCACCCCAAAATCAACAAAATCAACCCCGAAACCTCCCCAAAATCAACCCAAAATCAGCCCAAAACCTCCCCAAAATCAACAAAATCAACCCCAAATTATCCCAAAATTACCCCAAAATGGGGGCAGGACCCCCCAAATTAACCCCAAATTATCCCAAAGTCAACAAAATCACAAAAAAATCAATGAAATCACAACAAAATCAGCCCAAACCTCCCCAAAATGGGGTCAGGACCCCCAAAATTAACCCAAAATTATCCCAAAGTTACCCCAAAATGGGGGCAGGACCCCCAAAACCTCCCCAAAATCACCCCAAAGTCAACAAAATCAGCCCAAAATTGGGTCAGGACCCCCAAAATGAATCCAAAATGATCCCAAAATTAACAAAATCAGCCCCAAATGGGGGCAAGACTCCCAAAATGAACCCAAAAATCACCCAAATCACCCCAAGATCAACCCAAAACCTCCCCAAAATCAACAAAATCACCCCCAAATAACCCCAAAATTACCTCTAAATGGGGGCAGGACCCCCCAAATTAACCCCAAATTATCCCAAAGTCAACAAAATTAACAAAATCAGCCCCAAATGGGGGCAGGACTCCCAAAATGAACCCAAAAATCACCTCAAAATCAACAAAATCAACCCAAAAGCTCCCCAAAATCAACAAAATCACCCCCAAATAATCCCAAAATTACCCCAAAATAGGGACAGGACCCCCCAAATTAACCCAAAAATCACCAAAATTATCCCAAAATGGGGTCAGGACCCCCGAAATTAACCCAAAATTATCCCAAAATCAACGAAATCACAACAAAATCAACAAAATCACCCCAAAATTACACCAAAATCAGCCCAAAACCTCCCCAAAATCAACAAAATCACTCCCAAATAATCCCAAAATTACCCCAAAATGGGGGCAGGACTCCCCGAATTAACCCAAAATTATCCCAAAATCAACAAAATTAACCAAATCAGCCCAAAATGGGGGCAGGAACCCCGAAACCTCCCCAAAATCACCCCAAAATCAACAAAATCAACCCCGAAACCTCCCCAAAATCAACCCAAAATCAGCCCAAAACCTCCCCAAAATCAACAAAATCAACCCCAAATTATCCCAAAATTACCCCAAAATGGGGGCAGGACCCCCCAAATTAACCCCAAATTATCCCAAAGTCAACAAAATCACAAAAAAATCAATGAAATCACAACAAAATCAGCCCAAACCTCCCCAAAATGGGGTCAGGACCCCCAAAATTAACCCAAAATTATCCCAAAGTTACCCCAAAATGGGGGCAGGACCCCCAAAACCTCCCCAAAATCAACAAAATCACCCCCAAATTATCCCAAAATTACCCCAAAATGGGGACAGGACCCCCCAAATTAACCCAAAAATCACCGAAATTATCCCAAAATTGGGTCAGGACCTCAGAAATTAACCCAAAATTATCCCAAAATCAACAAAATTAACAAAATCAGCCCCAAATGGGGGCAGGACCCCCGAAACCTCCCCAAAATTCACCAAAATCACCAAAATCACCCCAAAATCAGTGAAATTACAACAAAATGGAGGCAGGACCCCCAAATCCTCCCCAAAATCACCCTAAAATCCACAAAATCACCCCAAAATCCACGAAATCCCCTCTAAAATCCAAAAAAAATTCCCAAAAAATTCCCCCAAAAAATCCGCGAAAATTAGCAAAAAATCAAAATTCGTAAAAAATCCCCCAAAATCCCCAAAAATAAAAAAAAATTCCCCCGAAATTCCCCCAAAATTCCCCCAAAAATTCCCAATTCCCGAAAAATTCCCAAAAATTCCCCAAAATTCCCAAAAATTCCCGAAAATTCCCCAAAAATTCCCCAAAATTCCCAAAAATTCCCCGAAAATTCCCAAAAATTCCCCCAAAATTCCCCGAAATTCCCCGAAAATTCCCAAAAATTCCCAAAAATTCCCCGAAATTCCCCAAAAATTCCAAAAAAATTCCCCGAAATTCCCCGAAATTCCCAAAAAATTCCCCAAAAATTCCCCGAAATTCCAAAAAAATTCCCCAAAAATTCCCAAAAATTCCCCAAAAATTCCAAAAAAATTCCCCGAAAATTCCCAAAAATTCCCCAAAAATTCCCAAAATTCCCCCAAAAATTCCCAATTCCCCAAAAATTCCCAAAAATTCCCCAAAATTCCCGAAAAATTCCCCGAAATTCCCCCAAAATTCCCCGAAATTCCCCAAAAATTCCAAAAAAATTCCCCGAAAACTCCCAAAAATTCCCCAAAAATTCCCCAAAATTCCCCGAAATTCCCAAAATTCCCCGAAATTCCCAAAAAATTCCCAAAAATTCCCCAAAATTCCCAAAAAATTCCCAAAAATTCCCCCAAAATTCCCCAAAATTCCAAAAAAAATCCCAAAAATTCCCCGAAATTCCCCCAAAATTCCCCGAAATTCCCAAAAAATTCCAAAAAAATTCCCCGAAAATTCCCAAAAATTCCCCAAAAATTCCCCGAAATTCCCCAAAAATTCCAAAAAAATTCCCCGAAATTCCCCGAAATTCCCAAAAAATTCCCCAAAAATTCCCCGAAATTCCCAAAAAATTCCCCAAAAATTCCCAAAAATTCCCCAAAAATTCCAAAAAAATTCCCCGAAAATTCCCAAAAATTCCCCAAAAATTCCCAAAATTCCCCCAAAAATTCCCAATTCCCCAAAAATTCCCAAAAATTCCCCAAAATTCCCGAAAAATTCCCCGAAATTCCCCCAAAATTCCCCGAAATTCCCCAAAAATTCCAAAAAAATTCCCCGAAAACTCCCAAAAATTCCCCAAAAATTCCCCAAAATTCCCCGAAATTCCCAAAATTCCCCGAAATTCCCCAAAAATTCCCAAAAATTCCCCAAAAATTCCCGAAAATTCCCCGAAATTCCCCAAAAATTCCCAAAAAATTCCCCAAAATTTCAAAAAAATTCCCCAAAAATTCCCCAAAAATTCCCAAAAATTCCCCAAAATTCCCCAAAATTCCCCAAAATTCCCCAAAATTCCCGAAATTCCCCAACCTCTGCTCCTTGCGGCGCCGTTTCTCCTCCTCGTGCAGAACTTTCTTGAGCTGCAGGAAAAGTTGATGTTTCTCCTCCTGCAGAGCCCCGAGCTTCTCCTGCAGCTTCAGCAGCTGAATTTGGGGGGAAAAATGAGATTTTGGGAAAAAATCCCAAAGTTTGGGAAATGATCCCGAAATTTTGGGAGAAAAAAGAGCGAAATTTGGGAAAAAAACGGAGATTTTAGGGGAGAAAAATGCGATTTTAGGGGAATTTTTCTGCATTTTTTTTTGAAAAATCCCAGAATTTTGGGGGGAAAAATGGGAATTTTGGGAAAAAATGAGAAATTTGGGGAAAAAAATAGGAATTTTGGGGGAAAATCAGCAATTTTTGGTGAAAAATGGGATTTTTTGGGGATTTTTTGGGGATTTTTTTGGGATTTTCAGGGATGCTTCTCCTCCTGCAGAGCCCCGAGCTTCTCCTGCAGCTTCAGCAGCTGAATTTGGGGGGGAAAACCGAGATTTTGGGAAAAAATGAGAATTTTGGGAGAAAAAACAGTGAAATTTGGGGAAAAAATGAAAATTTGGGAAAAATCCCAAAATTTTGGGAGAAAAAAGAGCGAAATTTGGGAAAAAAACGGAGATTTTAGGGGAGAAAAATGCGATTTTAGGGGAATTTTTCTGCATTTTTTAGGAAAAATCCCAGAATTTTGGGGAAAAAATGAGAATTTTGGGAAAAATCCTGAAATTTTCAGGTGAAAAATGAGAATTTTGGGAAAAATCCCAGAATTTTGGGGTGAAAAAATGGGAATTTGGGGGGAAAAATGGGATTTTTCGGGGATTTTTCGGGGATTTTTTGGGGATTTTTTGGGATTTTCAGGGATGTTTCTCCTCCTGCAGAGCCCCGAGCTTCTCCTGCAGCTTCAGCAGCTGAATTTGGGGGGAAAAAATGAGATTTTGGGAAAAAATGGGAATTTTGGGAGAAAAAACAGTGAAATTTGGGGAAAAAATGGGAATTTGGGAAAAATCTCGAAATTTTGGGGGAAAAAAGAGCGAAATTTGGGAAAAAAACGGAGATTTTAGGGGAGAAAAATGCGAATTTAGGGGAATTTTTCTGCATTTTTGGGGGGAAAATCCCAGAATTTTGGGGGAAAAATGAGAATTTTGGGAAAAATCCTGAAATTTTGAGGTGAAAAATGGGAATTTTGGGGAAAATCCCAGAATTTTGGGGTGAAAAAATGGGAATTTTTGGCGAAAAAATGGGATTTTTTGGGATTTTTTGGGGATTTTCAGGGATGCTTCTCCTCCTGCAGAGCCCCGAGCTTCTCCTGCAGCTTCAGCAGCTGAATTTGGGTGAAAAAATGAGATTTTGGGAAAAAATGAGAATTTTGGGAGAAAAAACAGCGAAATTTGGGAAAAAAATGGGAATTTGGGAAAAATCCCGAAATTTTGGGAGAAAAAAGAGCGAAATTTGGGAAAAAACGGAGATTTTAGGGGAGAAAAATGTGATTTTAAGGGAATTTTTCTGCTTTTTTTTTTTTTAAATCCCAAAATTTTTGGGGGGAAAATGAGAATTTTGGGAAAAATCCCAGAATTTTGGGGTGAAAAAATGGCAATTTTTGGTGAAAAATGGGATTTTTTGGGGGATTTTAGGGGAATTTTTCTCCATTTTTGGGGGGAAAATCCCAGAATTTTGGGAGGAAAAATGGGAATTTTGGGAAAAAATGAGAAATTTGGGGAAAAAAATAGGAATTTGGGGGGAAAATCAGCAATTTGTGGTGAAAAATGGGATTTTTTTGGGATTTTTTGGGGATTTTTTGGGATTTTCAGGGATGCTTCTCCTCCTGCAGAGCCCCGAGCTTCTCCTGCAGCTTCAGCAGCTGAATTTGGGGGGAAAAAATGAGATTTGGGGAAAAAATGGGAATTTTGGGAGAAAAAACAGTGAAATTTGGGAAAAAAATGGGAATTTGGGAAAAATCCCAAAATTTTGGGAGAAAAAAGAGCGAAATTTGGGAAAAAAACGGAGATTTTAGGGGAGAAAAATGCGAATTTAGGGGAATTTTTCTGCATTTTTTGGGGGAAAATCCCAGAATTTTGGGGGGAAAAATGAGAATTTTGGGAAAAATCCTGAAATTTTGAGGTGAAAAATGAGAATTTTGGGAAAAATCCCAGAATTTTGGGGAAAAAATGGGAATTTGGGGGGAAAAATGGGATTTTTTGGGGATTTTTTGGGGATTTTCAGGGATGCTTCTCCTCCTGCAGAGCCCCGAGCTTCTCCTGCAGCTTCAGCAGCTGAATTTGGGGGGAAAAAATGAGATTTTGGGAAAAAATGGGAATTTGGGGGGAAAAAACAGTGAAATTTGGGAAAAAAATGGGAATTTGGGAAAAATCCCAAAATTTTGGGAGAAATAAGAGCGAAATTTGGGAAAAAACGGAGATTTTAGGGGAGAAAAATGCAATTTTAGGGGAATTTTTCTCCCTTTTTTTTGGAAAATCCCAAAATTTTGAGGTGAAAAATGAGAATTTTGGGAAAAAGCCTGAAATTTTTGGGGAAAAAATGGGAATTTGTGGTGAAAAATGGGATTTTTTTGGATTTTAGGGGAATTTTTCTCCATTTTTTGGGGGAAAATCCCAGAATTTTGGGAGGAAAAATGATGGTTTTGGGAAAAAACAGTAATTTTAGGAAAAATCCCAGAATTTTGGGGTGAAAAAAAGAGAATTTTGGGAGTATTTTAGGTGGATTTTCTTCAGATTTTGGGTAAATTTTCAATGGATTTTTTAAAAAATTTTCAGTGAATTTTGGGTGTATTTTTTAAAAATTTTGGGCGAATTTTGGGCTGATTTTTTAATGACTTTGGGTGAATTTTTTAAAAATTTCAGATGAATTTTGGGCTTTTTTTTTTAAATATTGCGCAAATTTTGGGCAGATTTTTTTTGGATTTTCAGTGAATTTTTTTTTTATTTTGGGGGGAATTTTTTATAAATTTGGGGTCAGTTATGGGTGGATTTTTTTGGGATTTTGGGTGAATTTTGGGCAAATTTTTAAAAATTTTTGGCGAATTGTGGGAAGATTTTTTTGGGGATTTTGGGCATATTTTGTGTGGATTTTTGGGGGGATTTTGCACAAATTTTGGGTGTATTTTTTAAAATTTTGGGCGAATTTTGGCGGATTTTTTTTTAATTTTCAGGTGAATTTTGGACGAATTTTGGGCAGATTTTTTTGGGATTTTGAGCAGATTTTTTTTTTCATTTTCAGTGAAATTTTGGGTGAATTTTTTTTGGATTTTGGGCAAATTTTGTGCAGATTTTTAAAAAATTTTCAGTGAAATTTTGGGTGAATTTTTTTGGATTTTGGGTGAATTTTGTGCAGAATTTTAAAAATTTTCAGTGAGATTTTGGGTGAATTTTGGGCAGATTTTTTGGGCGATTTTGGGCAGATTATTTTGGGAATTTTGGGTGAATTTTTGATGAATTTTTTTTGAATTTTCAGTGAATTTTGGGTGGATTTTTTGGTGATTTTATGCAAATTTTGGGTGGATTTTTTTTTATTTGGGGCGAATTTTGGGCAGATTTTTTTGGGGGATTTTGCACAAATTTTGGACAAATTTTAGGCAGATTTTTTTTTAATTTTCAGTGAAATTTTGGGTGAATTCTGAACAGATTTTTTTTAATTTGGGGCCAATTTTGTGCAGATTTTTTTCAATTTTCAGTGAATTTTGGGTGAATTTTGAACAGATTTTTTTTTAATTTGGGGCAAATTTTGTGTGGGGTTTTTTTAAAATTTTCAGTTAAATTTTGGGTGAATTTTTTTTGGATTTTGGGTGAATTTTGTGCAGAATTTTAAAAATTTTCAGTGAGATTTTGGGTGAATTTTGGGCAGATTTTTTTTGAATTTTCAGCAAATTTTGAGCGGATTTTTTTAAAATTTTCAGTGAATTTTGTGCAGATTTTTTTTGAATTTTCAGTGAAATTTTGGGTGATTTTTTTTGAATTTTCAGTGAATTTTGGGTGATTTTTTTTGAATTTTCAGTGAAATTTTGGGTGATTTTTTTGGGGATTTTGGGTGATTTTTTTTGAATTTTCAGTGAATTTTGGGTGATTTTTTTTGAATTTTCAGTGAAATTTTGGGTGATTTTTTTTGAATTTTGGGTGAATTTTGGGTGATTTTTTTTTTAATTTTCAGTGAAATTTTGGGTGATTTTTTTGGGGGATTTTGGGTGATTTTTTTGGGGATTTTGGGTGAATTTTGGTTTTCCCCACCTGCTCCCGAGTCTCCTCCAGGGACATCCTCTCCTCGAGCTCTTTGTCAATTTTGGGTGAATTTTGTGCAGATTTTTTTTTAAATTTTCGGTGAAATTTTGGGTGAATATTTTTTGGATTTTGGGTGAATTTTGAACAGATTTTTTTTAAATTTGGGGCGAATTTTGTATGGGTTTTTTTTTAAATTTTCAGTGAAATTTTGGGTGATTTTTTTGGGGATTTTGGGTGATTTTTTTTGAATTTTCAGTGAAATTTTGGGTGATTTTTTTTGAATTTTCAGTGAATTTTGGGTGATTTTTTTGGGGATTTTGGGTGATTTTTTTTGAATTTTCAGTGAATTTTGGGTGATTTTTTTGGGGATTTTGGGTGATTTTTTTTGAATTTTCAGTGAATTTTGGGTGATTTTTTTGGGGATTTTGAGCAGATTTTTTTGGAATTTTCAGCGAATTTTGTGCAGATTTTTTTTAAATTTTCAGTGAAATTTTGGGTGATTTTTTTGGGGATTTTGGGCGGATTTTTTTTTAATATTCAGTGAAATTTTGGGTGATTTTTTTGGGGATTTTGGGTGATTTTTTTTGAATTTTCAGTGAATTTTGGGTGATTTTTTTTGAATTTTCAGTGAATTTTTGGTTTTCCCCTCCTGCTCCCGAGTCTCCTCCAGGGACATCCTCTCCTCGAGCTCTTTGTCAATTTTGGGTGAATTTTGTGCAGATTTTTTTTTTAATTTTCGGTGAAATTTTGGGTGAATCTTTTTTGGATTTTGGGTGAATTTTGAACAGATTTTTTTTAAATTTGGGGCGAATTTTGTATGGGTTTTTTTTTAAATTTTCAGTGAAATTTTGGGTGATTTTTTTGGGGATTTTGGGTGATTTTTTTTGAATTTTCAGTGAAATTTTGGGTGATTTTTTTTGAATTTTCAGTGAATTTTGGGTGATTTTTTTGGGGATTTTGGGTGATTTTTTTTGAATTTTCAGTGAATTTTGGGTGATTTTTTTTTTAATTTTCAGTGAAATTTTGGGTGATTTTTTTGGGGATTTTGGGTGATTTTTTTTGAATTTTCAGTGAATTTTGGGTGATTTTTTTTTTAATTTTCAGTGAATTTTGGGTGATTTTTTTGGGGATTTTGGGTGATTTTTTTGGGGATTTTCAGTGAATTTTGGGGTTCCCCTCCTGCTCCCGAGTCTCCTCCAGGGACATCCTCTCCTCGAGCTCTTTGTCAATTTTGGGTGAATTTTGTGCAGATTTTTTTTGAATTTTCAGCAAATTTTGAGCGGATTTTTTTAAATTTTCAGTGAATTTTGTGCAGATTTTTTTTGAATTTTCAGTGAAATTTTGGGTGATTTTTTTTTTAATTTTCAGTGAATTTTGGGTGATTTTTTTTTTAATTTTCAGTGAATTTTGGGTGATTTTTTTTTTAATTTTCAGTGAAATTTTGGGTGATTTTTTTTGGGATTTTGGGTGATTTTTTTGGGGATTTTCAGTGAATTTTGGGGTTCCCCACCTGCTCCCGAGTCTCCTCCAGGGACATTCTCTCCTCGAGCTCCTTGCGCCGGCGCCGCTCCTGCTCCTCCCGAACTTTCTGCTCCATCATTTTGTCAACCTCCTCCTCCTCTGGGGGGCACAGGAGGTTTGGGGTCAGCAGAAATCCCCAAAAAAAACCCCAAATTTTAAAAAAAAAACCACCAAAAATAACCCTCCCCAAAAAAAACTGAATAAAAAAAATCCAAAGCAAAATAAAACGAAAAATTCCACAAAATTAAAAAAAAAATTTAAAAAAAACCCCAAAGTAAAATAAACAAAAACTTCTACAAAATTAAAAAAAAAACCAAAAAAAAACCAAAATAAAAAAAACCAAAATCCAAAACAAACCCCAAAATAAAAAAAAAGAACCAAAATCCAACAAAACAGCCCAAAATCGAAAGGAAACCAAAATTTAAAAAATGCCCAAAATAAAAAAAAAAAAACCCAACCCCAAAATAAAAAAAAAAAATTAAAAAAACGAAAATAAAATAAAAAAAAACCACCCCAAAATTTAAAAAAATCAAACCCAAAATCCAAACTGCCCCCAAAATAAAAAAACCCCAAAATTAAAAAAAACCCCAAAATTAAAAAAACCCAAAATTAAAAAAAAAAAAACCAAAATCCCAAAAAAACACCTAAAATCCATACATCTAAAATCCAAAAAAACCCCACCCCAAAATCCAAAAAACCACCCAAAAAAAAAAAAAAACCCAATAAATCCCATTAGAAAACTCCTAAAATCCCAATAAATCCACCCAAACCAAAATCCCAATAAATCCCATTTTAAAAGCCCTAAAATCTAAAAAAAATCCCATAAAAAAATCATAAAATCTAAAAAAAATCCCATTTAAAAAATCATAAAATCTAAAAAAAATCCCATTAAAAAAATCCTAAAATCTAAAAAAAATCCCATTAAAAAAATCCTAAAATCTAAAAAAAATCCCATTATAAAATTCGTAAAATCTAAAAAAAATCCCATTAAAAAAATCCTAAAATCTAAAAAAAATCCCATTAAAACCTCCTAAAATCCCAATAAATCCCCTGAAAAAAGCCCTAAAAAAAATCCTCTAAAAAACCCTAAAATCTCAATAAATCCCTGAAAAAAAAGCTAAAATCCCAATAAATTCCCTAATTTCTAAGATTTATTGTGATTTTTTGGGTGGATTTATTGGGATTTTAGGAGTTTTTTATGGGATTCCTCGGGATTTTAGGTTTTAATAGGATTTGTTGGAATTTCAGGATGCGTTTATGGGATTTATTGGGATTTTTGGGATTTTTTTGGGGGAATTTCCTGGGATATTCAGAGGATTTCTTGGGATTTTAGGAGTTTTTAATGGGATTTATAGCGATTTTAGGGCAATTTCTTGGATTTTAGGAGTTTTTTATGGGATTTATTGGGATTTTTTGAGTTTTTATGGGATTTATAGCGATTTTAGGGCAATTTCTTGGGATTTTAGGAGTTTTTAATGGGATTTATTGGGATTTTTGGAGTTTTTAATGGGATTTACAGCAATTTTAGGCAATTTCTTGGGATTTTAGGAATTTTTTATGGGATTTATAGCGATTTTAGGGCAATTTCTTGGGATTTTAGGAGTTTTTAATGGGATTTATTGGATTTTTGGAGTTTTTAATGGGATTTACAGCAATTTTAGGGCAATTTCTTGGATTTTAGGAATTTTTATGGGATTTATAGCGATTTTAGGGCAATTTCTTGGGATTTTAGGAGTTTTAATGGGATTTATTGGGATTTTTGGAGTTTTTAATGGGATTTATAGCGATTTTAGAGCAATTTCTTGGGATTTTAGGAATTTTTTATGGGATTTATTGGGATTTTTGGAGTTTTAATGGGATTTATAGCTATTTTAGGCAATTTCTTGGGATTTTAGGAGTTTTTAATGGGATTTATTGCGATTTTAGGGCAATTTCTTGGGATTTTAGGAATTTTTTATGGATTTATTGCGATTTTAGGGCAATTTCTTGGGATTTTAGAGTTTTTAATGGGATTTATTGGGATTTTAGGAGTTTTTAATGGGATTTATTGGGATTTTAGGGCAATTTCTTGTGATTTTAGGCGTTTTTAATGGGATTTATTGGGATTTTAGGCGTTTTGGGGGGGAATTTATTGGGATTTTCAGGGATTGTGAGGAACTCTAGAGGGAATTTATTAGGATTTCAGAAGATTTTGGGGAATTTATTTGGATTTTAGCTTTTTGGGGAATTTACTGGGATCCCCCAGACCCACCCGGGACCCTCCAGACTCTGTGGGGTCACCGAGGGGTCCCGGGGGCATTTTTTTTTAATTTTTTTGGGATTTTTGGGGGTCCCGGGGGATTTTGGGAGAGGTCTCAGGTCCCCCAAGCCCCGCCCTGACCACGCCCCCTGCTCAAAAGGGGCGTGGCCTGTGGCACCCGGGGGCGGGGCCTGTTGCTATGGGAACGGCGCTGGGGGCGGCACCGGTCGCTATGGAGACCCCGTCAAGGGGCGGGGCCTGTTGCTATGGGAACGGCGTTGGGGGCGGCACCGGTCGCTATGGAGACCCCGTCAAGGGGCGGGGCCTGTTGCTATGGGAACGGCGCTGGGGGCGGGACCAGTAGCTATGAAGATCCAGACAGGGGCGGGGCCTGTTGCCATGGCGACCAGAGGGCGGGGCCTATCCCTGTTCGAAACGGCGCCAAACGCGGCCGCTGTTGCTATGGAGACGCTGAGGGGCGGGGTTTGCCGCCATGGAGAAGCGGGGCCGGGCCTGTTGCCATGGCAACAGCGGCGCCCGCGGCCTTGTCCCCTCACGGAGCCCTGGAGCCTCCCCCGCCCCAGCGCGACCCTCCCGGGCCCCATCCGCCCCTCAGCCTCACCCGCCGCCCCCCGGAACCCCCTCCGGGCCTCCCCCCGGCCTCACCCTGCCGCTTGCGCTCCCGCTCCACCATGACGTGGCGGTGGAGGGCCCGCGCCATGGCCGAGCTCAGCTTCGGCCGCTCCAGCAGCGCCGGCATCGTGCGGGGCCGCGGCCGCGGGGCCGCCGGGGACCGAGCGGGGGCCGGGCCGCGCTTCCGCTTCCGGGGCGGCGGGAAAAGAGCTCCCCTCACGACCGGGCCACGCCCCTTTCGGCGGCAGCGAGGCTAAGCCACGCCCTTCCGTGTGTCGAGGCTGCTAAACCACGCCCGTTGTACGAAAACGAGGCTAAGCCACGCCTCTAGTTGCCCTATAAGGAAAACCACGCCTCCCTTGGCGGAAGCGAGGCTAAACCCGCCCCTAAGTACCTTATAAGGAGAAGATACGCCTCTTCTGGCGAAAACGAGGCTGTGCCACGCCCCGCCTGGTCTATGAGGGAAAGCCACGCCCCTTTCTGCGGAAACGAGGCTAAGCCACGCCCCTAGTTTCCTTATAAGGAGAAACCACACCTCCGTTAGCGGAAACGAGGCTAAACCACGCCCCTAATTTCCTTATAAGGAGAAAACACACCTCCGTTGGCGTAAACGAGGCTAAGCCACGCCCTCGCGGAGTCATGAAGGAAACCACGCCCCTTTCGGCGAAAGCGAGGCTAAACCGCACCCCCCGTTTGTCAACTACGGATAAGCCACGCCCCTTGCTGCGGAAACTAGGCTAAACCACGCCCCCAGCGCGCGCTCTGAGCGGAACCACGCCCCGATTACCATATAAGGAGAAACAACGCTCCCCTTGTGAAAACGAGGCTAAACCACGCCCCGATTGCCATATTAGGCGAAACCTCGTGATTTTTTTCAAAAAGGAGGCTAAACCACGCCCCTTTCTCTGGAAACGAGGCCAAACCACGCCCCTTTAGGGCCGTGCGGAAACGCGAGGGTCCCAGGCCCCGCCCCCACCCCAAGAACCCCCAAATTTAACCCCCACCCCCCCAAAATTTCCTGCCCCTCCCCCACAGAACACTCAGATTCGCTTGGTTTTTTTTTTTTTCTCACGGTTTTATAACCGGGGGGGAGGGGAAAATGGGGGAGGGGGAGGGGCGGGGCCTCGGGACCCCCCCCACGGCCCTCCCCTCCCCCACCCCCCACCCCCGCAGCAGCTTTAAATAAAAATTCATTTTTTATTAAAAAAAAAAAAGAAAAAAAAAAAGAACAAAACCAGAAAAAAAAAAAATCCCGAACCAGAAATCCCAAAATCCCCAACCCCCCCCCCCGCCCCTCCCCCACCCCCGGATTCACATTTGGGGCAATAAATAAAGGGGGGGAGGAGGGGCGGGGGGAGGGGTCTGTGCAGTGGGGGAGGGGGGCAAGTGCTGTGACCCCCCCCCTAAAAATGGGGTGAAACCTCCCAAAAATGAGCTCAGGGACCCCCAAAAATGAGCTCAGGGACCCCCAAAAATTTGGGGACCCTCCCCGAATTTAACTCCTTCCTCCCCCTCCCCAAATTTGGGCAAAACCCCCCAAAAATAGGGTCAGGGACCCCCAAAATCGAGGTGAACCCCCCAGAATATGATAAAGGACCCCCAAAATTGGGGTGGACCCCCCAAAATCTGATAATGGACCCTCCCCCTTTAAATTCGGGGACCCCTCCCCAAAAACAGCTCCGGGTGGGGGAGGGGTGTGCAAAGTGTCCCCTCCCCCCCCAGGGACCCCAAATTGGGGTGGGGGAACCCCAAAAAAAGCGGAATTTGGGGGTCTTGGTTGGGGGAGGGGTCCCCAACCTGGAGGTTCTCATTGGAGGTTGGGGGGGTCCCAAATTTGGGGGAGGGGTCCCCATTTTTGGGGAGGGGTCCTCATTTCCAGGAAGGTCCCATTCCTTGGCTGGGGGGGTCCCCAATTTTGGGAGGAGATTCCCAAATTTTTGGGGGGGTTTCCAAATTTTGGGGTGGTCCTCAACTCCAGGGGGTCCCCAAATTTTTGGGGTTTCCCATCCCCCGTTCCTTAGGGAGTTCCTCATTCCCGGGGGGGATTTCCTCCATTTTTTGGGTGAATTTTCCCCATTTTTTGGGGTGAATTTTCCCACTTTCCTGGCAAAAATTTCCCCCAATTCCTGGGAAAAATTCCCCCGTTTTTCAGGGGGATTTTCTCCATTTTTTGGGGGGGACTTCCCTCCATTTTTGGGGAAGATTTCCGCCCCTTCTTAGGGGGGATTTCCCCAATATTTTAGGGGATTTCTCCCATTTCTTGGAGGAATTTCCCCCATTTTTTGAGAAAATTTCCCCCATTTTTCGGGACAAATTTCCCCCCATTTTTGGGGTGAATTTCCCCCATTTTTGTGATGAAATTCCTCCCATTTTTGGGGACAGATTTCCCCCATTTTTTTGGAATTTCCCCTATTTATTGGGCAAATTTCCCCCAATTTTCGGGTGAATTTTCCCCATTTTTGGGGCAAATTTCCCCCATTTTTTGGGAGAAATTCTGCCCATTTTTGGAGGAAATTTTCCCCATTTCCTTGGGCAAACTTCCCCCAATTTCGGGACAAATCGCCCATTTTTTGAGAAAATTTTCCCCATTTTCGGGACCAATTCCCCCAATCTTTAGGCAAACTCCCCCCATTTTCGAGGAAATTCCCCCATTTTTTGGGCGAATTTTCCCCAGTTTTCGGGACAAATTCCCCCATTTTCCGAGGAAATTCCCCCAATTCTTGGGCGAATTTCCCCCATTTTTTGGGCAAATTTCCCCCATTTCTCGGGCGAATTTCCCCCATTTTTTGAGGAAGTTTTCCCCATTTTCCGAGGAAATTCCCCCCATTTCTCGGGCGAATTTCCCCCATTTTTTGGGCAGATTTCCCCCATTTCTCAGGCGAATTTCCCCCATTTTCCGAGGAAGTTTTCCCCATTTTCCGAGGAAATTCCCCCGTTTTTCGGGGCTCAGTCACCCTGACCAGCAGCCCGGCCAGCACGGTGGCCCCTGGCTCCTTGGTGACCCACTCGAGCTGGGCGGGGTCCAGCCCCTCCGGGGGCTCCAGCGCGGGCGGGGGGCGCAGCGAGGGCGGCCCCGCCCGGAACGAGCCCGGCCGCACCCACACCTCGAAGGCCACCTGGGCTCCCCTGGGCCGCGGCCAGCCCGGCTCCGAACCTGCGAGAAATGGAAAAAAATGGCATCAAAATTCATTAAAATCCCAAAATTCCCTCCAAAATCCCTCGAGAACCAGCCCGGGCTCCCGGAACCTGCGAGAAATGGAAAAAAATGGCATCAAAACTCATTAAAATCCAAAATTCCCTCCGAAATCCCCTCAGGAACCAGCCCGGCTCCCGGAAACCTGCGAGAAATGGAAAAAAACCACATCAAAATTCATTAAATCCCCAAATTCCACCCAAAATCCCCTCGGGAACCAGCCCGGCTCCCGGAACCTGCGAGAAATGGAAAAAACCACATCAAAATTCATTAAAATCCCAAATTCCACCCAAAATCCCCTCGGGAACCAGCCCGGCTCCCGGAACCTGCGAGAAATGGAAAAAACCACATCAAAATTCATTAAAATCCCCAAATTCCACCCAAAATCCCCTCGGGAACCAGCCCGGCTCCCGGAACCTGCGAGAAATGGAAAAAAATGGCATCAAAACTCATTAAAATCCCAAAATTCCACCAAGAATCCCCTCGGGAACCAGCCTGGCTCCCAAAACCTGCGGGAAATGGAAAAAAATGGCATCAAAATTCATTAAAATCCCAAAATTCCACCCAAAATCCCCTCGGGAACCAGCCCGGCTCCCAGAACCTGCGAGAAATGGAAAAAATGGCATCAAAATTCATTAAATCCCAAATTCCACCCAAAATCCCCTCGGGAACCAGCCTGGCTCCCGGAACCTGTGAGAAAGGTGAGAAATGAAAAAATTGCATTAAAAAAATCGCTCAAAATCACCTCAAAATCCACCAAAATTCCCTCCAAAATTCTCTCAAAATCGCCTCAAAATTCCATCAAAATTCCCTCCAAATTCTCTCCAAAATTGCCTCAAAATTCCCTCAAAATTCCATCAAAATCTCCCCAAAATCCTCTCAAAATCACCTCAAAATTCCCTTAAAATCCTCTCAGAATCCCATCAAAATCACCTCAAAATTCCTCTCAAAAATCACCCCTAAATCTCTGCAAATCGCCTTAAAAATGCCATCAAAATCCCCTCCAAAATCCCCTCGGGAACCAGCCTGGCTCCCGGAACCTGCAGGGAAGGTGAAAAGTGGAAAAATTGCATCAAAAAATCCCTCAAAATCACCTCAAAATTCCATCCAAATTCCCTCTGAATTCACTCAAAATTGCCTCAAAATTCCCTCAGAATCCCATCAAAATCGCCTCAAAATTGCCTCCAAAATCACCCTAAATCTCTGCAAAATCGCCTCAAAATTCCATAAAAATCCCCTCCAAAATCCCCTCGGGAACCAGCGCGGCTCCCGGAACCTGTGGGGAGAGGTCAAAAATGGCAAAATTGTCTCAAAATTCCCTCCAAAATTCCCTCAAAATCGACTCAGAACTCTCCTCAAAATCGCCTCAAAATATTCCCCAAAATCCCCCAAAATTCTCTCAAATTCCATCAAAATTCACTCAAAATCTCTCCCAAAATCCCCTCAGGAACCAGCCCGGCTCCTGGAACCTGCAGAAAAGATCAAAAATGGAAAAATCGCTTCAAATTCCCTTCAAAATGCCATCAATATCTCCTCAAAATCCTCCTCAAAATCCCATCCAAATCCCATCCAAATCCCCTCAATATTGCCTCAAAATTCCTCAAAATCTCCCCCAAAATCATCTCAGAATCCTCTCAAAATCCTCTCAAAATCTTCTCAAAATTGCCTCAAAATCCTCTCCAAAATCCTCCCCAAAATCCCTCAAAACCACCTCAAAATTCTCTCTGAAATGCCATCAAAAACATCTCAAAATTCCCTCCAAAATGCCAACAAAATTCCCTCAAAATTGCCTCAAAATTCTCCTAAAATCCATCAAAATTCCCCTCAAAATTTCCACTGAAATGCCATCAAAAATGCCAAAAATCCCTCAGAAATCCCCCTCAGAGTTCCCTCAAAATCCTCCACAAAATCCCCTCAAAATGACCTCAAAATTCCTCAAAATCCCACAAATCCTCTCAAAATCTCCTCAAAAATCCCAATATTCCATAAAAATTCTCCACAAAATCCTCTCCAAAATCCCCTCAAATATCCCCTCAAATCCTTCCCAGAATCCTCAAGTGACCCCACCCCCCTTTCCCAAGCCCCGCCCCTTCCCAAGCCCCGCCCCTTTCCCAAGCCCCGCCCACTCACTGCACTCTGCTGGCGAATGGCTCCAAGGCCCCGCCCCTTTCCCAGGCCCCTCCCCCTTTCCCAGACCCCTCCCCCTTTCCCAGGCCCCGCCCCCTTTCCCAGGCCCCGCCCCTTTCCCAGGCCCGCCCCTTTCCCAGGCCCCGCCCCTTTCCCAGGCCCCTCCCCCTTTCCCAGCCCCCGCCCCTTTCCCAGGCCCCTCCCCCTGTCCCAGGCCCCTCCCCCTTTCCCAGACCCCTCCCCCGTTCCCAAGCCCCGCCCCCTCCCCCAGGCCCCGCCCACTCACTGCACTCTGCTGGCGAAAGGCTCTAAGGCCCCGCCCCTTCCTGCAAACCCCGCCCCATCTCGAGGCCCCGCCCCTTTCCCAAGCCCCGCCCACTCACTGGACTCTGCTGGCAGAAGGCTCCAAGGCCCCGCCCCTTTTTTGCCCCGCCCCCAAGCCCCACCCACTCACTGGACTCAGCTGGTAAAAGGCTCCAATGGCCCACCCCCTTTCCAGGCCCCCACCCCTTTCCCAAGCCCCGCCCACTCACTGACTACACTAATTGCTCCAAGGCCCCGCCCCCTTTTCCAGGCCCCGCCCCATCCGCTAGCCCACCCCTTACCAGGCCCCGCCCCCTCTCCCAGGCCCCTCCCCTTTCCTAAGCCCCGCCCACTCACTGCACTCTGCTGGCAAAAGGCACCAAGCCCCGCCCCCTCCCAAAGCCCCGCCCTCTTCTCAGGCCCCGCCCCTGTCCCAGGCCCCGCCCCCTTCCCTGGCCCCGCCCCCTCCCCAGGCCCCGCCCACTCACTGCACTCTGCTGGCGAAAGGCTCCAGGGCCCCGCCCCTTTCCCAAGCCCCGCCCCTTTCCCAGGCCCCGCCCCCTCCCCAGGCCCCGCCCCCTCCCCAAGCCCCGCCCCCAAGCCCCGCCCCTCCCCAAGCCCCGCCCACTCACTGCACTCTGCTGGCGAAAGGCTCCAAGGCCCCGCCCCCCAAGCCCCGCCCCCTCTCCCAGGCCCCGCCCCCTGTCCCAGGCCCCGCCCCCTTTTCCCTGACCCCGCCCACTCACTGCACTCTGCTGGCGAAAGGCTCCAAGGCCCGCCCCCCAAGCCCCGCCTCCTCTCCCAGGCCCCGCCCCCTGTCCCAGGCCCCGCCCCCTTTTCCCTGGCCCCGCCCACTCACTGCACTCTGCTGGCGAAAGGCTCCAAGGCCGCGTAGCCCAAGGCTGGGGACAGCACCAGGGGGGCGGGGCCAGGGGGGCGTGGCCCCGTGCCGGAAGGGGCGGGGCCTGAGCGCGGGTGGGCGGGGCCGGGGGGCTCGGCCTTGCAGGGAGCGCTGAGCAGAGACCACGGGCCTGGGGGCGGGGCCAAAAGGGGGCGTGGTCAGAGCGGAGTGGCGAGGCTAAACGGGGGGGGAGGTTAAAGGGGCGTGGCCATAAAGTAGGGGGCGGGAATTGGGGGTCCCGCCACATTTTGGGGTTCTTCCCGCCATTTTTGGGGTCCCCCTCACCATTTTGGGTCCCCGCCCACCACATTTGGGTTTACCCACCCAAATTTGGGGTATCCCTCCCCACTTCCAGACCCCTCCCCATTTCCGGTCCCCCCCCTCCCCATTTTTGGGGTCCCTCTCCCCATTACGGGGTCCCCTCCCCATTTCCGGGGGTCCCATTCTCATTTTTGGGGTCCCCTCCCCATTTTGGATCCCCCTCCCCATTCTGGGCTTCCATTCCCCATTTGGGGGTCCCCTTCCCCGTTTCCGGACTCCTCCCCATTTCCGGTGTCCCTTCCCATTTCGGGGGTCCTATCCCTATTTCCGGTGCCCCCCCTCCCCATTTGGGGGTCCCCTCCCCATTTCCGGGGCCCCATCCCCATTTCCGGGGTCCCCTCCCCATTTTGGGATCCCATTCCCCATTTTTGGGGTCCCATCCCATTTTTAGGAACCTCCTCCCCATTCCGGGGGTCCCCTCCCCATTTTTAGGAACCCCCTCCCCATTTGGGGGTCCCCTCCCCATTTTGGGATCCCATTCCCCATTTTTGGGGTCCCATCCCCATTTTTAGGAACCCCCTCCCCATTTCGGTCCACCCCTCCCCATTCCGGGGGTCCCCTCCCCATTTCGGGGGTCCCATTCCCCATTTTGGGGGTCCCCTCCCCATTCGGGGGTCCCTCCCCATTCGGGGGTCCCCTCCCCATTCGGGGTCCCCTCCCCATTCCGGGGGTCCCACCTGGCACGAGCTCGCCGCGGTCGAGGCTGCGCCGCACAGCTCCGGCGCTCGTGCCGTGATAGGCTCGGGGCCACTTCTGCCACCCCCCCCGTCCAGCGCGGCTTCGGCCTGGGGACCCCAAAACGGCCCCGAATCAGCACGGAATCAGCCCAAAATAGCCCCGAAATCAGCCCAAAATCACCCCCGAAATCAGCCCAAAATAGCCCCAAAATCAGGCCAAAATACCCACGGAATCAGCCCGAAATCAGCCCAAATCAGCCTGAAATCAGCCCAAAATACCCCCAAAATCAGCCCAAAATCACCCCCGAAATCAGCCCAAAATAGCCCCAAAATCAGCCCAAAATAGCCCCAAAATCAGGCCAAAATACCCACGGAATCAGCCCAAAATCACCCCAAAATCAGCCCGAAATCAGCCCAAAATACCCCGAAATCAGCCCAGAATCAGCCTGAAATCAGCCCAAAATCAGCCCGAAATCAGCCCAAAA